>CAJVRI010000341.1:0-39671 GCA_911649635.1 Poeciliopsis gracilis
AACGTTCCCAGAGTTCCTCTCCTTTCTCCTTCTTAAGTTGTATTGCAAATGTCAGCATCTCCATGTCGTGGATCATATTTATAATATTCACCAGGAGTTTCAATGAAGGGGGGCCTGGTTGGAGCCAACACTTAGTGATCACCTTCTTGCTGGCGACCATAACTATCTTCAGCAGGTATGTATCTCCTTTGCTAAGTCCCTCAGGACGTATTCCAAGATACAGAACAGTGAATGACAAGTCCAGATTTATACCCACAACTTTATATATTAGACAATGTACATCCTTCCAAAAAGTCTGTAACTCCGGACAATCCCAAAAAACATGGTAGTGGCTTACCGCAACCACGCCGCACCCCCTCCAGCACGGGAGCTGTGACCCATCCATCTGACATCTCTGCTTTGGCGTGATGAAAAATCGAGCTAGCTTCTGCCAGGTGAAGTCGCGCCATATCAAAGAATTTGTGGTCGACAGGGAGCCCCTCCAAACTCGCATCCATGCCTCTGACGTAATTATCACATCTGCTTCTTTTTCCCATCGCTCTTTTATATAGTGAGTTGAGTTTTTATTCATGGATCTTAAATTTCTATAAAATTTTCCAGTAATTCTTCTTATATTTTTACCAGCATATGGATCAAAAAAAAGTTGTATTATGCCTGGAATTGTCTCCAAGTCAGAAATTCTCATTTCCTTTCTTAGAAAACTACAGACCTGTAAGTACCGGTAAAAGTCCTCCCTACCCACCTCATAGGTCTGGCATAGCTCCTCAAATTTCATTAATACCCC
Source organism: Poeciliopsis gracilis (assembly GCA_911649635.1). NCBI lineage: Eukaryota > Metazoa > Chordata > Actinopteri > Cyprinodontiformes > Poeciliidae > Poeciliopsis > Poeciliopsis gracilis. Next base: position 785 of record CAJVRI010000341.1, read on the forward strand.
GTCTTTAACTTGTTTTTGATGCTATCCTGTCTGGCGTTGTAATGCTTCTTAAGTCCTCCATAATTTCTGTACTGACTCCATGAAGTCTAGACCCTGCTGAAATTTGTGTTGGTCAAATCTGTTTTTCCACTAAAAACCGAAGGAACAACCACGATGTACGTGACTTATTCCAGAAGGACATTGTCTCTGTTCTAAATGTTACCTTTTATTGGAATATCTTTGCCTCCAAACTGAACTGGAAAAAAAACCCTGCTGTCTTCCGTCTAACTATTTAATTAATAAGGGCAAAATAGTGTCTTTTAAGGTGACCCATCGTTTATTCCTGCAAGTTTTTCCTTCAACATGACAAACAAGAATGAACTGTTCATGAACTGTTCATTCTGCCAACCACATGAAGATCTCTGTCATTTATTCTGGAGATGCCATTTCTCATGTATTGTCTGTCAAAATATCTGTAGATTTATTTCCCAAAAAATTCTTGACGACTTTTCCTTCACTTATGTAAATATGTTGTTTGGATTCTTCTCCTATCCCACTAATAAAACAAAACGTTTTTATCAACCTAATTTTATTAGTTGCAAAATATTATATGTTATTATTATAAATCTAAATTCTCAAATCAGAAACCTTGTTTTTGAGCCTTTAAAGAGTAATTCAAACACTATATTAGAAATCTTCGGAATTCAAAAACCAGAAAAGCCATTAAAATAACAGATATGTGCGCTCATTTTAACATCTTTCTGAGTTAACTTTTTGTTTATATATATATATATATATATATATATATATATATATATATATATATATATATATATATATATATATATATATATATACTTTTGATTTATTTGTGCTTGCCATATAACCCCTGTCATTCCGTTTTGTTATTTGTTAGTGTTGTTAGTTTTGCTGTTTGTAAACCCCTGTATTATCAATAAAGGAAAAAAAAAAAGGTAAGGAAAGGCTCTTCCAGTTCTTCTAGGGACTTAGCTCTGCTTATGGTTTACATCTCGTACCACTAGCTGGAGGTCCAGTATGCAGATATTCACAAAGCAACACTTGTTTCGGACGACTTCGTTGAACATGAAAATTTCCTAGATACACAAATCTCGCAGGAACTGTCAGAAGGCGTAGAAAAGAAAAACACTGGAGATATTAGTAGGCCGGCGTAGTCCAACCTTTTACTGGGTAAGTAGTTGTACCCCAAAGCTAATATGCTAACATTTGAGGCTACTGCGCAGTCGGTATTTAGGAATGTTTATCTCCTGTAAGTTTACTTACTAAGATATGCTTAAGAAAGAAGCGGCTTAGTTAACTCCTGAAACTTAGTAATAACAATTCACTTGGCCATCAATTATTGGGTAGACAAGGTAAACAGTGCGCTGCAGTGAAAACAAGCTTGTTAGCCTGGTGTAGCTGATCTGTGGCTAGCATGCTAACTTACTTGATCGTGGTCGTCAGCTTCTTGGCCAAAACAATTCACATCTAACGGGTTGAACATATAAGGATTGTTTCTTTTTATATATATATATATATATATATATATATAAAGTACCAGTTTTTTAAATAACTGATACTTAGTTTTTTTTAAATAACTGATACTTAGTTTAATGTAACTGGCCATACTAAGTGTATGACCAGTTACATTAAATCGATATTTTAGAAATAACAATGATAGCTGAATATATTATTCCAATTGATGTTGAGGGTTAAGTGGTATAGTATTGCTCACATGGTCCTCTACTTTAAATAAATATTTCAGTAGAGCTTTTAAAATACTTTCTCCAAGTTTGTGGAAGAAATAATTGTTCACAAAGCTACAAAAATCAGCAAAAATGTAGGTTTCCATTTGTAAAATTGTGTTTTATCTTGGCTCTCAAGCAATGTAGATTTGTTGTCAGTTGGAACTTTAAAGCTGTGTTTAATGTTGATTTAGTTTAGGGACTAAACACTTGAAAAACAGCTCCGGATTTGGAGAATTTTCACATAGGGCCAGAATGATTTCAGTGATTTTTTACTTTAATGAATGTAATAATTTGAAAAGTGCTTTTTTTTGGTATTTATTTAGGTTATCTTGAGCCCATATTAATATTTATTTCATAATCTAAATTAAAACATTCAAATGTAGAAAAAAAAGCAAAATCAAAAGAAACATGTAAGGCTGCATGCACTTTTTAACTGTAGTGTGGGGCCCTACTCTTTTTAGAGGCCTACTGTCTGAGAAGAAATAGGAGATTAATAACAATTCACTTGGCCAACAATTATTAGGCAAGTAAGTATTTTGGCCACATCCTCTTTTTTTAAAATTTTTTTATTATTATTATTTTTTTTTTATTAAAGTCTTTTATTTTTATTTAAACAACACAGTCCGATCCCAAAGACACCACACCCCTACATTACCAGCTCTATCACCCCAGCCTGCACGCATCTTATTCTTGTAAAACTACCTTTGTAAGTTTAAGGTTTGTGCATAAACTACAAATACTGAATGTTCAGAATTTGGAGACATGGACAGGTAAGGCAAGCTAAAACTTGACCACCACTGTACAAGATCGCAGAAGTGTCCAGACTGGTAGTGATGGGCAGATGAGGCCTCACTGGGAGTATGGGATATTTCCCAAACTGTGTCGACATTGTTGAAACTGTGTTGCCATGTCACTTGCAGTGACATCTGCTGGATTTAGAATGCCACTGCAGGCAAATTCAACAATGGTGGAAGAGTTAACTGGTTCCTCCCCCTCCTGGCGGACACGATGATGCGTCAGCATTGTGAAAGTGCTCCGATTACAGTAAGACAAAACTTGGGAGCAAATCCCACATTTTTCACTTAAATCATGTAAACTAATTCCATGGTTAGGAATTTGAATAATCTGAAAGAAAAATGATCAAAAGTGGAAATGACAACAAAAGTAACTATTTTCTGTGATAAGATCAAAATGATCCCACACAGGAGAAAACTTCCTCTTCCTTGGTTGATCCATATCGGTAGTCAAATATGAATCAAAAACCAACGCAAAGAACAGAAGTATCCATCAAAACCTACAAACCTGTCAACACAGTTTCTTCCTCATCAATACAGTTTGGCGCGGCCACATCCAAATGACACAGGAATTGTATCGGTCACATGGTTTTCTTAAAAGTGATACGTGAACTGACAAAAGGTTTCATCTTGTTTTCTGTGTCGCATGGCCCATCACTGTAGACTGGACCAAGAAATATTTGAAGACAGATTTTAAGGTTTAAGGATGGATTGAGAGGACCAGATGGATGGTGCTGTGGGTGGATCAGTAACGGGCACAGAGCTCCATTTCTAGTTGGATGCCAACAAGGTGGAGGTGGGGTACTAGTCTGGGTTGTATTACTAAAGATCAGCTGGTTGGACCTTTTTGAGTCAATATGGACTCAAAATCAACTCTAAACCTCCTGCCAGTTTTTAGAGATTTTAGAGACCCTTTCTTAAAGTAATGGTTCAGGAAGATGTCTCAACCTTCAATTCAGAAAGACAATTTTTAAATAATGCGCCATCACATGCAGTAATAGTGTAGGAGTTATTTCTCTATTTTCTGTTAAATCTTAGAATTTAGATTATTTAATTTATTTTTATTTGCTTATTTTGTGGTTGATTTACAATTAGAAATTTTGTTTAATTCTAGTTATTTAGAAGAAGTTTTTTTGGCTAGTAACTCACTTAATTAGTTAATCTTCATTTTGGGACATGGGTGTTTGTGAGGGACCAAACTCAAAAAGAGGACAAAAAAGTGTTCAAAATTGAAAAATTGCATTTAATTCTTCAAAAAAAATAGTGAACAAAATTAAAGATTCCGTACAAAAGTAAGAAAAAATAAAATTTGAAACTAATTTAACTGAGGTCAACTGAACTCTAACCAAACACAAAACAAACTGACCTTCAAACAAAGAACAAAAAGGCTGCTTAAATAGGGGGTGGAGTTTCCTAAATCTACCACATGAGGGAGGCACTACATAATAAAAAAAACAAACAAATACAAAATTAACCAAAGTATTTTATAAAACAAATAAAACAAAACAAACTAACTTAGCACAAATAAGTAAATATTTAAGTGAAAAGATTAACTAATTCAAATCAACTTGAAACAAGTCTCCCCCTCCAGTCTTAGAAAAGTGGTTGGTTCCAGTTTCTCCTCCAGCTGGTTTATCAGCAGCACCTCAAACAAAGAACAAGTGTAAATAAACCATTCAGACAGACATTAACTAAAGTGTGCACCCATTAGAAAATATATGTCTAAATGAAATAACCAACATAAACTATAAACTGTAACTAATATAAAGAAAAAATACTAACACTGTGCGTTGGTGGTAGGAGCATCCACCACACACTCCCCCCTCCTCTGAAGGCTCGCTGGCACAGCGGGACAAGTAGTCAGCAGTAATGTTTTGTCTGCCAGGGATGTGACGCACCTCGAATTTGTAGGGCTGCATGGCAAGGTACCAGCGGGTTATTCGACTGTTGGTGTCCTTCATCTTCTCCAGCCATTTTAAAGCTTTATGGTCAGTTTCCAATACAAATTGTCTTCCCAGGAGATAGTAGCGAAGAGAGTCCAAAGCCCACTTTATCGCCAGGCATTCCTTCTCTATTGTGGAATAACGAGTTTCTCTAGGAAAAAAGCTTACGGCTGATGAAGGCGATGGGGTGACAATCATTTGGAGAACCCTGAAGCAACACAGCACCAAGACCTTTATCTGATGCATCAGTTTGTAAAATAAACTCCTGCTGGAAATCAGGGCAATGGAGCACAGGATCTTTACTTAAAGCCTCCTGAATGTCTTTGAATGCTTGTTTGGCTTCTTCAGACCACTGTAGAATGTTTGGGCCCCGAAGACTGGTCATATCGGTAAGAAGAGAAGCTCTAGCAGAGTAATTCTGGATAAATCTGTGATACCAACCAGACATGCCCAAGAAGGATTTAAGTTGTTTTCTTGTCTGGGGAAGGGGGAGGATTGGATGGCTTCAATCTTTTTTAATCTGTGGCTTCACCAATCCTCCTCCGATGACAAAGCCCAGGTACTCCGTTTCCCTCTTTGCTATGGCACACTTGGCTGGATTCACTGTCAAACCTGCTTTCTGGAGACACTTAAAGATCACTTGTAGATGTTGCAGGTGTTCATCCCAGCAGCTACTGTAGACAATAATGTCATCCAGATATGCAGAAGCAAAATGTGAAAAGCCATTGAGTACCTTATCCATAAGGCGTTGGAATGTGGCAGGAGCCCCGTGCAGTCCAAATGGCATTACTCTGAAATGATAAAGGCCCCCGGGTGTTCTGAAAGCCGTCAGCTCTTTGGACCTAGGGGAGAGTGGCACTTGCCAATATCCTTTGGAAAGGTCAATGGTAGTAAGATATTTTGCTTTGCCTAGTCTTTCAATAAGATCATCAATTCGTGGTGTTGGATAAGAGTCAAACTTTGAGACTGAATTTAGATAGCGAAAATCAATGCAAAATCTTATTGTTCCATCTTTTTTGGGGACAAGAACAATTGGATTGCACCACTCACTCTGTGATGCCTCAATAATCCCAAGGGAAAGCATCAACTCAACTTCTTTTTTAAGTGGTTCGAGAAGTCTCTCGGGTATTCGATAGCTCATTCGTTTTGGAGCAGCATCCTGTTTTAAAGTAATGTCATGCATTATGACATCAGTGTACCCTGGATTCTCCTGGAACACATTCAAGGGACACACAGCCCTCACCTCTGACTGTTGTTCTTCTGACAGATGATCCAAACTGAGCTTGGAGGCCGATGGAACAGGAAAATATTGCTCCTCAGGTTCTTCATCATCTGCCCTCCGGATGTAAAAGGAGGCAGGTTTCTCTTGGTCCCGGGAAACCCACTGTTTCAGCAGGTTCACATGTAGAACGCGAGTCGAGCGGCTTTTACCTGGAACAGTGATTTTGTATGTTGTTGGTCCCAGTCTCTCCAGTACCTCATAAGGTCCTTGCCACTTGGCCAGTAGCTTGCTGTCCTCTGAAGGCAGCATAACAAGCACTTTCTGGCCTGGTTCAAACCCTCTCTCCCGGGCTGCAGAGTCATACCAGGTCTTTTGTTTGCGTTGAAAAGTCTTCATGTGCTCCTGTGCCAGGATTGTCATCTTCTCCAACTTCTCCCTCATCTGAAGCACATAAGATACAACATTTAAAGGCTCTTTGTTAGTTCGTCCCCCCTCCCACAGTTCTTTCAGAACAGTCAGGGGTCCTCTCACTTCATGGCCAAATAATAACTCGAAGGGAGAAAAACCAGTGGAGGCCTGGGGAACTTCTCTATATGCAAACAGAATATATGGGAGCCATTGGTCCCAGTCAGAACCTGTTTCGCTCACAAATTTTCGTAGCATTTGTTTAAGTGTTTGATTAAACCGTTCAGTGAGGCCATCCGTTTGTGGATGATAGGGTGTTGTTCTCAGACCTTTAATTCCCAGCAGCTGATACACATCTTTAAGCAGCTTGGACATGAAATTGGTGCCCTGGTCTGTCAGTATTTCCTGAGGAAAGCCAACTCTAGAAAAAAATTGCACCAAACAAAATGCAACATTCTTTGCTTTGACCACTTTCAAGGGGAAAACCTCCGGATATTTAGTTGTGTAATCCACAATGACCAGCATAAACCGGTTACCTGCTTTACTCCTTTCCACCGGGCCCACTATGTCCATACCCAAGCGTTGAAATGGTGTACTCAGAACTGGAAGAGGCTGGAGAGGAGCTTTATTGGGGAGTCTGGCTGATGTCATTTGGCATTCTGGACAGCTCCTGCAAAACTGCACAACATCTTTATACAAGCCAGGCCAAAAAAAAACAGCGCTTTATTCGGGCTAAGGTCTTATGCTTCCCTAGGTGGCCAGCCCAGGGAATTGAATGGCCCAACTTCAAAACAGTTTCTCTAACTGCTTTGGGAACCACAAGCTGTTTAATGGGCCCATTTTGTCTATAAAGGATGTCATTTTGAATGACAAAATCATTTTTATTGACTTTGGCTTCTTTAAAGCATCTCACAAGACTTAAATCCTGGTGCTGCAGCTCCAATATATTACCAGGGATTTTGAAGTCTTGGAGTACCTCAGGCTCTGGTACATCAGAAGGAACAGCTACGGTTCCTTGGAACTTCTCCCTTCTCCGTAGTCTTTTGGATTTTCTGTCTTTAGTGTCCTCTGTGCAAAAACTCCACATTGTAAAATGGTAAAGTACTGAGGTCAGAAACAACTTCCTCAGATCTCTTTGCTTGGGCCCGAGTTAGAGCAACATTGCACTGAGGAGATTTCAACAGGTCAATAAGCACTGGCAGGTCATTGCCTAGAATTACTGGAAAGGGCAAGTTATCTACTATCCCAACATTAAGCAGGTAAGTTTGTCCTTGTAAAGTCACATAAACATCTGCTGTTGGATACTCTCTTTTGTCACCATGGACACAGCAAACTGGAACAGTCTCACTGGTGCAAACAAACTGGGGTGAGACGTACCTGCTCTGGACCAAAGTCTGTGTACTCCCTGTATCAATCAGGGCTCTCAGTGCCCGACCGTTGAGCTCCACAAAAGTCTCCATTAATTGGTTATCTCCACCTGTTATGCTAGGAGATTCTGTCTCTTTCCTGGGCACAAAACACATCTGGGACAACTTTACAGCATTTTGAGGGCACCTTGGTTTAGTATGACCCTCCTGTCCACATAAGTAACAAGTGGGTTTTTTCCATTGAACTTTTGAGCCAAATTTCTCTTTTACAGGTAGCTTACCCACAGCTGAAACTGGTTGGATGGAAGATTGCTGGCAGCCATCCTTTTTCCAGCTTTGAAATGCCCAAGAGTTTTTTCCTCCTCGCTGCCACAAACACATCAGCCAATTCAGCAGCCTCCTTTGCAGTCTGTGGATTATGTTCTTTTATCCACACCTGAAGTTCTGGTGACAACATTCTTAGATACTGTTCAAGAATCATCATTTCATTTATTTGTTCAACAGTTTTACTATTAGGATGTACCCATTTGACATACAGCTCCTTCAGTCTTATGTAGAGCTCCTTTGGAGTTTCTTCTGGCTCCACCTGAAGCGAGCGAAATCTTTGTCTGTAGGTTTCACTATTAATGTCATACTTCTGCAAAACAGCTAGTTTAACTTGATCATAATTCATAGACAAGTCAACATCCATGTGTACAAAGGCACTTCTAGCCTTGCCTGTTAGCAGAGGTATTAAATGGAAAGCCCAGTCAGTTCTTGGCCACCTGCAGGCAGAAGCTATTCTTTCAAAAGTAATGAGAAAATGTTCAATATCATCTTCTTCACTCAATTTTTTGTAATTTAGGTGCATGAGAAACATACGACTGTACAGAAAGATCACCTGATTGACTGCGCTCAGGCAAAACAGCCCCGCCAGGCTCTGGTGGCTGTGTAGGCCGCACTGGTGATGTTGTCCGTGAAGCAGCGGGCGTGGTCTCTGATTGGCTTTCCCTTTTAAACAATTGGAACTCTTGCTGTAGTTCCTCAAATCTCTGCTGTTGCTTTGCAGTTTCCCTGGTCCAGTGGTCCTCTTTGGCCTTCTGATGTCCTATATGGGCTCTAAGCAGGTTAGCCAAGTCTGCCAGTGTTGGTTCACTCTGCTCCTCTTCCACGTCAAACACTCCACCAACAGCTCCACCTTCTTCAACAGCCTCTCTTTCATCAAGCTCAGAACTGGGTACTCCTTTTGTCCGTCCTCTTCCCCTTCCAGGCATTGTGGAAACTTGTTCTCTCCGAGAAAAAAAAATATCCCACTTCTGACACCAACTGTGACGGACCAAACTCAAAAGAGGACAAAAAAAGTGTTCAAAATTGAAAAATTGCATTTAATTCTTCAAAAAAATAGTGAACAAAATTAAAGATTCCGTACAAAAGTAAGAAAAATAAATTTGAAACTAATTTAACTGAGGTCAACTGAACTCTAACCAAACACAAAACAAACTGACCTACAAACAAAGAACAAAAGGCTGCTTAAATAGGGGTGGAGTTTCCTAAATCTACCACATGAGGGAGGCACTACATAATAAAAGAACAAACAAATACAAAATTAACCAAAGTATTTTTATAAAACAAATAAAACAAAACAAACTAACTTAGCACAAATAAGTAAATATTTAAGTGAAAAGATTAACTAATTCAAATCAACTTGAAACAAGTCTCCCCCTCCAGTCTTAGAAAAGTGGTTGGTTCCAGTTTCTCCTCCAGCTGGTTTATCAGCAGCACCTCAAACAAAGAACAAGTGTAAATAAACCATTCAGACAGACATTAACTAAAGTGTGCACCCATTAGAAAATATATGTCTAAATGAAATAACCAACATAAACTATAAACTGTAACTAATATAAAGAAAAAATACTAACACTGTGCGTTGGTGGTAGGAGCATCCACCACAGTGTTTCACATATAAATACCTAGAGATTAGGTAGCTATTTATGCACATGGGTGGTCACATGGTTTTTTACCATGTGACCACGTGGTATGAAACATTTTGTTCTGTTTTTCTCCCCTTTCTGAACAAGGGACTGAAATGACTGAAATGAAACAGTCGCAGTCTGACTGCGACTGAGGATAAACAGTTGCTGGATAGAGTTTGACAGTCTAGCCAGCCAGTCACTTCACTCAGTCAGTCATCAGTCACCTGGTGAGACAATCAGGTAGCCAAACAATAGGGCTCTGGTGAAGTTTGTACCATGCTTTACCTGGATCTATGGAATAAAAAAAAAACTACATTTTTGACTTTTGATCCTTTTTGGAACTGCATAAGCAGAAACCCCCATTGCATGAAGTGGCTATTTGAGTTACAGTAAATTCACTTTTGCTTTGATCACCTTGAAGTGTTTTAATTTTGGGGGGAATTATGAGTTTTTTCACTAATAGTTACTACAAAAAGTAAGATGAGAAACATGGCCCCCTTCTTCACTTGACCTGAACCCAATTGAAAGCTTATGCTCAGTAAGACAAGAAGTAAATTTACTTAAATAATAATAATAATATAATCTGTGTAAGAATAATTATGCACATGTTTATAGATGAACTCGGTACCGGTAATATATTACATTTTCCATCTAAAAATGGGTCTTATTTCAGAGTTCCCTTTAATGGGAGCAAACTATCATGCTTTGTAGCAGAACACTGCAGAGATGCCTGAGGTCCGGGACCTTTCAGAGGCCTTGCCAGAGATGTCTATGGATCCAATCACTGGAGTTGGAGTAGTGGCTTCCAGGAACAGGGCCCCCTCTGGATATGATGTGGTAAGCTATGAAGCATGCCTGGAACATATGAAATGAAACAAAAATTTGAGCAATTCTACAAAGTGAAAAAAAAGAGTAGAAAATATTTTTCATATTTAACAGGCAAAAAATATATATATATTTTATGTAAATTATGCTCTAGTACTTAGTAAAATGTGCCATTTTTTTTATTTCCAAGTGAACACGTGGAACATAAACTTTTGAGCCCTATGTGTTTGCAACTCTCCTAGCTAAGCCATTTAATGTGTTGCTTTAAATAGTTAAAATTGTTCAGTATTGGTGTTTTCTCACAACACCTCTCAATACGATCTAGAGATCTTCTTAAGATATTTGTCCTTTAGAACTGTGGTCCCCAACCTCCGGGCCACAGACCGGTACTGGTCCATGGATCAGTTGGTACCTGGCTCCACAAGAAATAATTTAATATTTCCGTTTCATGTATTATTTGATTCTGGAGGATCTTTTATGTTAAAAATCCAGGAACCGGATTACATCTTGTGCGCCAACATTGAGCCCATAAGCAGCAAAATTTGTAAGAAACAGATCAGATGTCTTTGGAAAGTTTCTTTGCGAAGGGAAAAGGCCCAGAGAAGAGCCAGGAGAAGGTATTTATTCCGGACCTGTATGTGATTCCCACATTCCAAGCCTGCTCTAAATAATATGTGGTGACCGGCTCGCTGATGAGGCAATGAAGCCTTCAAATTCCTTCGCCACGTAGAGACTACGCACTCTGCATAAGCAACACTTCGGGTGTCATTGTCTCCTAGATGGGACTCTCATTGCAGCGAAACAAGCTCCCATTAATTTGACATTATCGTGAGAAAAAATGTTCATGAAAGTAAAATGTTTGTTTTTGTGGTGCATCTGTATCGTATTTTGAAAGGATGTTTAAACATTACCATAGCGACCATAGTCAGAGGGTGCTAGGACAGTGGTCGAGAGGAGAGGAGTAGAGCTTGTGAGCCTTTAGTCCGGTTCACATGACATGATTTAAAAATTGTCGGCCGATTTCTCAAACCTCTGTGGACACAAAGGAGCCGATAAATCTACAACAGGTTTGACTAGTTCTTGTGTCAGCCACATGGCAGGAGTAACATACCATACACGAACTGGTTCCTCTCATGAACATCCCGATTCTTGAAGAAAATCCTGTAAAACCCCAACATATCATACATGAATTTAGAATAAATAAACACAGATGATGATGTAGAAGCAGTAGTGATAGTTTGTGGACTTGTTTTAAGCGATCAGAGATAAAACCAAAAGAAAAGAAACTGGATGAAAGACGGAGGGAGCAGCCATTCCATTTGTTGCACTATGATTAGGAGGTGAGTTATTTTTTTTTCGTAGTTAACAATTTTAACTGAATAAACATGCATGTTTATTGAGCACATGATAGTTTCCACATATCATCTCCAATGTCCACCGGACTCTCGGTTGTGCCATGTCAGCTGTTTGGAATTCCCCTCTGCACTTACATCACCACATTTTCTGATTAGCTACTGTCATGTTCAACTTTCAACAAGTTGAATTCTCGCTCCCAGTTAGGTAAACCAGGGGAAAAAATGTAAGATTATGCCATGGCCGCAGTAAAATAGCCAAGTCTTGACTGGTCCACGGTGGTAAAAAGTTTGGGGACCACTACTTTAGAAGAAAACGAGAAGCTGTACACTCCAAAGATACTGTTGTGACATTTTTGGCAAACAGTTTGTTTATTTACAAAACTCTCTCCAATTTTCCTTCTCTAGATATCTATAACAACAGATGGCCTGGATGCAGACTTGTGGAAAGATGGCCTTTTCAAATCCAAGGTGACCCGTTACCTGTGTTTCACCAGAGTTTTCTCTAAAGAAAATGTAAGTCAGTTCCCTTTATCAACAAACACAAGGAAAATATTTAGCATGTATGAACACTTTTAATCTGTCTCTCAAATCAGAAGAGTAACAGAGTTTTCAGTGTCTATGGCAATACTTCTCAAATAGTGGGGTGCTCCCCCCAGGGGGGAATGGCGAAGTGTCATTTGGGGCACAAAAAGCATGACTTTATAATAGCCTATATGCCACAAGTGGTGGTAACGTACTTCCATTTAAATTTTTGCCATATAGATTGCTTCCGGATACCTCTTGCTCCTACTGTTTTTAGACATATCTGCAAGAGCTGTACCATGAACAGGACGCAGAAGTTAAAATATCTTCGAGTTACTGGTACAACAACTGAGTTTTGTAGTGTGCGGTTGTGTCCAATAATTAGCCGGTAGAATCCAGTGCTTAGTTTATTATTTTCCTGCTGATAATAAAGGCGACATTGGACAGTATCCAAATTTAGCCACTAAAGCTGACACATGGTTTGTAGCTTCCTGGTATTACAAAACTTGAGGATATTGAAGATCCAGCGTCAGAAACGGGAAGACGGACGTTAAAAGGGACGTGCTTTGTTCACTGGAATAATTTTTTGGAGGAAAATAATGCGGGAGGAAATCTACGGGAACAGGCTGAGAACAGAGGCAGCGATTTGGCACAAGGTAAGGTCAATGTTTGTGTGTTGATGTATGCATTTGTATACCGAGTATTCAATTATTTTTAGGTAACTTTTTGTTTTTTAAAAATATTACAATTATATAAAATACACTTAACATGCAGTTGGAGCACCCGTCCAATCCCAAGCAAGATAATTTAAGAACAGACGAGGGCAGCAAACTTCTTCAGCCAGAAAATTATTCAGTTTCTCTGTTCTACCAACACAAAGCAACACGATCCAAAACACACAGATAGCTGGTCAGATTAAAGTCCAAAACCTTCCCTTTCTAGCCGTATAGTGTCACCTCTCTACATAAAAAAACCCCATGGAACAAGTCACCATACAACAGCAAAGAAGGGCTTATTTTCAAAATCCCAAAAATATCATAATCATCGTCATCATAACCATCAATCATTTTATTTTGGTAAATTGTCCACATTAGACACAGAAAACAACAAAAGAAAAAAAGCAACAATAAGCAAATCCATAATTTACCAAAAAAGGAATAGGCTGAAGCCAAGCTTATTCTTGTCTATTCTTTTTTTATACTTAACCTACCAAGATATCTTCACAATACATATATAAATCTACGTAACAGTGTAAGATTTTATCATTTGATGTTTTAAAGCTCTTTTAAAGCGTTTTAAAGCTCTTTTAAAGCTCATCAAGAAAGGACATTACTTAAAGTCATCATTCAATTCATTCCACAGTTTCACACCAATAACTGAAATACATCTAGACTTCGAATAGCTCTTCTCTTTTGCACATTCAAATATAAACAAACCTCACAAAATATATTTATTCTCTCTTAGCTAAAATAATTTCTGAAGGAAGACTTTTGTTCAATGCTTTATACATTATTTCCAGTATTTTTATATCAACAATCTCTTTCCATTTTAATACATTACTTTGAATAAAGAGTTTATCAGTTGGTTCACAGTATCCCACCTTATTAATAAGCCTTATAGCTTTTTTTGCAACTTAACTAATATATCAATGGTTGTTCCCTAAAAATTTTGTCTCATAAGCTCTTTCGATTTCAATTCCTTTTATACATAACTGATTACCAGAGAATACCATGGATTTAGTTTTTCCTTCATTTAACGACAACTTAGCTGGGTGAGCTGAGTTTTCAACTCAGCTAGCTCTTTTCTACTGTTTTTATTATTTCATCCATATTTTTTTCCAGAAGAAAATTGCAGCAAAAATTATAAACTTTAAAATACTGGATACTGCAAAAAATATCGTATAAATAATTTAGGTCCTAGGACTGAGCCTTGAGGAAGATCACTTTTGTGTTGTTAATTTGTACATATTATAATTATTATTAAAATAACTCTTTAACCACGGATATGTAACCCCCTGTGGGCCATACAGTTCACATTTGCCTAAAAGTCTTGCCAGATCAGTCGTATCAAATGCCTTACATAGGTCAATAAACACGGAATTAAGTTTCTGGTCACCTTCTACAGGAATGTGCTCCACAAACAGCTAGCTACACAAGTTGTGGAGCAGTTGTTCCTGAAGCTGTATTTGTGCTCATTCAGTATATTTTTTTATCAACAAAGGAGTCCAGCCTTTTTATGAATAATTTTTCCCCTTAATATCATTGCAGTATTTTTGCAGAAGCCTATCATAATAGCCTTTCTCAGGACTAATGTTAACTTATTTTATACATTTTATATTATTCTTCTTTTTCCTGAGTTGAGCACTTAATGAAATTATGACATCGTACCTTGATATTTACTTGTACTCAGTCACTTCAGTGTTGTCACGTCTGAAATCTTTTTTGCAGTTTCTTTAATTGTGATACTGGAACTGTTTCAATTAAACATTTAATTTCCTGAGATATTGTCAATTTATTTTCAAGCAAAACTCTCAAAACGAGCTTAGGGTTTATAAGTTTAATTACGTTGTGTGGCTAAGTATAAACACTTATTATTTTTAAATTTTTCAGGTTTGCATCGTAACTTTGTTTCTGAGCCATGATTGAGCCGGTGAACCAATTACCTTTCCCTTGGATCCAAGCACCTGGACTTGATGAAAGGTACTGTGTCCATCATTCCACGGTCTGCCAGATCATCACAGCATGGACCAACTTTTTATTTACAGTATTCAGTTAAATTAGGGTCTGGAAACTAGAGGACCAGATATGTAAAAATCTACCTAGAGACTTTATTGGCTACCCTGACATTGCAGTGATCCTACACTGAGCAGAGCCAGTCTTCCTCTTCTCCAGAGTGACATGTTTTTATCACAAGTAAAGGCAAACAAGTCTGATGTCTGAGAAACTGCTGTCCATTTTGTTATCCTGTTTGTACTTAAAATAAAATTGAATCTCTTTTGTAATACTCTGCAGTTCAACCTTTTTTCCCCTTTTGTCAGTGTTTACATTATCTCAAGTATTTGCATGTAGATTCAAATGGGATATTAAAATGATTGTATTTAAATAATACCAGCAAAGAAATGTGAATATTAAGTAATATGAAGTTAGTCATATAATTCAATATACAATATTGTCACCAGATGATGTGACAAGATTGTTTTTCATACTAGATGTGATTTTAATTGTCCTCAATTTCTATAAAAATAAAATGATTACAGAAAATACTTTCAAAACATGCCTTTATTTACATCATCTCTTCTGTGAGTTGTATAAGGAAGCATTTTAGCCAGGTTACAAGAATTTACAGTCATCATAACAGCAGAATAAAGATGCAATTTTATAACAGGTCAACTTTGACCACTGGCGACCCCCCTTCAGCATACTCAAAAACTCACCGTTTTGATAACTTTAGATGGGACATGCCTTATGAACAGACTGACCGAGATTCAAGCCGGTCAATCGGAATCCCTAGGAGGAGTTCGATCAAATACGAAGGCTGTAAACGGCAATAATGGCGTCAAAATCGGAGTTTCAATCCAAAATGGCCGACATCCTGTGATACTTGCACTATGACATTAATTGTAAATTTTGAGCATCTTGGGGAGCTCTACAAGTGTACTAAATTTCATGTCTCTATGATGAAAAAATGGAATAACAAATTGTCCTTTGAAAATTGCTAGGTGGCGCCTTTGAGTCGTTTTTTTCTTTTTTTTTTGCGATTTTTGCAACGATCATAAAATACGAAAATTTTAAACATGCTTAAGGCCTCTGCCAAGTTTGGTGAGTTTTTGAATATGATAAAGCCCCCCAAAAGCCAATTCATTTGGAGGGAGAATCGTAATAATAAGAAACGGTACAAAAACAATAGGCCTTCGCAGCGCTTACCTGCTCGGGCCTAATAAACAGCAAGAAAACAATAGGCCTTCGCAGCGCTTAGCTACTCGGGCCTAATAAGAAACAGTACAAAAACAATAGGCGTTCGCAGCGCTTAGCTGCTCGGGCCTAATAAGAAATTGTGCAAAATCAATAGGCCTTCAGAGCGCTTAGCTGCTCGGGCCTAAAAATGCTCAAGTTAGTGGAAACGTTTAGCTATGTTTCAATTAGAAGCTACATTTGGAACCTAACTACAACTGATAGCTTTGGGTACTATATATATATATATATATATATATATAAAAAAAATTATCTACTCACCCACCGCGGGTAGTTCTTATCCTCTCAGGCCTATGCAGAACAGTAGCGGGGACAGAGCATCTCCTTGGTATATGCCATATTTGATGGACACTTGTGCAAATGGTTTGCAGTTGGCTTCAAGGGTGGTTTTACACAGCCTCATCGAGTTTGCAATGAAGGCTCTCAGAGTCCTGTTGATGTTATACATCTCTAAGCATGGTTGCTCTTATAGCCAAGTATCTCAAGAATCACTGATGCTCAGTTATGGTGTTGGTCTCAATGCTGCATTCACATTCTCAAGGGGGCTTTCTGATGGTACTTCACTCAGCCGTTGTAATTGGCGCCAAGGAGGTCTGGTTGTCATTCGGGTCATGATGCTCTCTCTCAGGTCAACAGAGAGAGCATCTCTCTCTCTGTGGGGACTTGTAGTTAAGTCAGGAAAAAGGAGCACGAGAAACTGGAGAGATACAAGGGCCTCAGGGAGGAACTGGAGAGGGCCTGGAAGGTGAAGACCACAGTGGTGCCTGTGGTCATAGGGGCCCTCGGGGCAGTCACCCTCAAACTGGAGCAATGGCTACAACAGATCCCAGGAACAACTTCAGACATCTCAGTCCAGAAATGTGCAGTCCTAGGCACAGCCAAGATACTGCGCAGGACCCTCAAGCTCCCAGGCCTCTGGTAGAGGACCCGAGCTCAGAGGATAAGAACTACCCGCAGTGGGTGAGAAGGGAATTTTATGTATAACTATATATATCTGTAGCTAGATCTATAGATGTATAACTATCTATATGTAGATATACAGGGGTAGGACAATGAAACTGAAACACCTGGTTTTAGACCACAATAACTTATTAGTGTGGTGTAGGGCCTCCTTTTGCGGCCAATAGGAGGCGTCAATTCGTCTTGGAGAAGTATGGGGCCAAGGGAATGCCATGATATGGCAGCCCAAACCATCACTGATCCACCCCCATGCTTCACTCTGGGCATTCAACAGTCTGGGTGGTACGCTTCTTTGGGGCTTCTCCATACCGTAATTCTCCCAGATGTGGGGAAAACAGTAAAGGTGGACTCATCAGAGAACAATACATGTCTCACATTGTCCACAGCCCAAGATTTTTGCTCCTTGCACCATTGAAACCGACGTTTGGGATTGGTATGAGTGACCAAAGGTTTGGCAATAGCAGCCCGGCCGTGTATATTGACCCTGTGGAGCTCCCGACGGACAGTTTTGGTGGAAACAGGAGAGTTGAGGTGCATGTGTGCATTGCAATATTTTGAGCAAAACTGTGCTCTTACCCTGCTAATTGGACCTTCACACTCTGCTCTTACTGGTGCAATGTGCAATTAATGAAGATTGGCCACCAGGCTGGTCCAATTTAGCCATGAAACCTCCCACACTAAATGAGAGGTGTTTCAGTTTCATTGTCCAACCCCTGTACATACATATATATATACCTACATACATACAAACAATTTATGAACTTACCTCTGAAGTTACTGTGAAGTTTGACATATCCAGCTTAAATCCTTTGTCGTTGTTGGAGCGTTTCAGGACATCTGAATAATTCTATAAGCATCATTAACAGTCCTGCAATGACGGAGGAGCCATTGCTGTTGCCTGCGCCCTGGAAGTGGTCTATGGCAAAAAAAAATGTGGAGGTGCTAAAATGGAAGTCCGTGGCATATAGGCTATTGATATTAATTTTAATAGAATTTTTAAATTTATTTTTAAGACTAGTTATGGGTTAAAATACTGTTTCACTGGCGATATTTTCCCATAACATATAATTACCCAGTCATATTTGTACTTTTCTTGTCTATTTAACATCTTTTAATACAAAAACACGATGGACCGCCTCGGCGCTCCAACCACCGGGCTCAGCAAGTTTTCTGGGGGATACCCTGAGTAATGGTTTTGGACGGCAATGTTATTTTTTTAGATGGCAATGTTATCTTTCTCACCAATATACTTCCCTCTCTCCACAATAATTAAATGCTACAATAATACAAATTTTATCTAGAAAAGTAGATCACTATGGTTTTTTTTTGGAGCAAGATGGGAAGCCGTCATCGGCCAAAATTATAACTTTTTCTGAGATATTAAATAATATATATCTCAGAAACTAAGGAGCACAAATGAAAATGTTAAAGGTACAAACTGCACTTACCACTCAAACTTTTTGCTGGAATTTTTTATGTGAGTAAGCTATTGGCTTCACTTAGCTTAGCCTAAAAATATTGCATACAAACATTTATTTTGGATTTTGATGTTTTTGCACATTATATAAACAACAACTACTAAAGGATCATTCTGTAATCTGTCCTTAATCTGTGGAGACAATAACTTGCATTTTTTCTCCTCTATTAACTTTCATATGGATATAATAGCTATCCTTGTAAGCACTGATGCAACTCTCTCTGATGTGCTCTGGTTCTGTCACTCTAGAGCCATTTAGGCAATGTTCTTGTAGACATGAAGTTGATTGATATAAAGGACACTTTGCCAGTGGGCTTCATCCCAATCCAGGAGACTGTCGACACTCGTAAGTCAGCAACCAACCAATTGCTCAAAAGTCTCAAAATTATTTTGATCTTCAAATGTTTTAGTGTTGAAACTCAATGACCAAAGTAACCGTATTAGTCCTAAATTACAGTGCCCCCTCGGGGACATGGGGATTTTTTTTCCCTTTTGCGTTCCCTTTCAAAACTTTTGCTTTTCCTCGCAATAATGTACTGATCGGTTTATGCGGCATAATTGAATATTGTTACCTTTTCATACTGTGGACACCATACTTTCTGCTTTAATATAAGGTTATGTGTGAGAGAAACCGGATTTATTAGTTTATTTATTTTACTGTTCATGTCTATTATTCACAGGTACCCCACCCAATTTGTTTTGTTTATTATGATAAGTTAATTCATTCTTCATTGTAGCTTGTTCATTCCTTGGTTTTGTGTCTGTCTTGGTACTAATATTTTCGAGATGTCATTGAATGTGACTCTTTTTATTCAATATTTATATTCTCCCACTAGCTCAGGTTATAACAGGAAATAATATTAGCTACCATAACTATGCGGATGATACACAGCTCTACATTACGATGTCACCAGGTGACTCTGAACCCATCCAATCACTGAATAAATGTTTAGAACAGCTAAATGTGTGGATGTGCCAAAACTTTCTCCAGCTGAACAAAAACAAAACTGAAGTCATTATTTTTGGCCCTAAAGAGGAATGTACTAGAGTAAATGCACAGCTTCAGTTATTACAACAAAAAACTAGCGATCAGGCCTGAAACCTGGGAGTAGTGATGGACTCGACTTGAACCTTGCGAGCCACATAAAGACGATTCAAAGTCGGCCTTCTATCACCTGAAGAACATCTCCAGGATTAGAGGACTACTGTCTCAACCAGATCTAGAGAAACTCATCCATGCGTTTATCTTTAGTCGCATTGATTATTGTAACAGCGTCTTCACAGGCCTGTCCAACAAATCAATCAAAGAGCTGCAGCTGATCCAGAACGCTGCTGCTCGCGTTCTCACTAAAACTAGGAAGATAGAGCGCATAACACCAGTTTTAAAGTCCCTCCACTGGCTCCCTGTAGCTCAAAGAATAGATTTTAAAATATTGTTGTTAGTTTACAAATCACTGAACGGTTTACATCAAAGATCTGCTGTTGTTTTATCAACCTTCCAGACCTCTCAGGTCTTCTGGTTCTAGTCTGCTTTGCATCCCCAGAACCAGAACCAAGAGAGGAGAAGCAGCTTTCAGCATCTATGCACCAAAAATTTGGAACAAACTTCCAGAAAACTGTAAAAAAGCAGAAACCCTGACTTCCTTTAAATCACAACTAAAAACATGTTTAGTAATGTATTTGAAATGTAATATGTAACAATGTATTGTCTATTATATGTTGCATGACTTTGTGTTTTTGTGTTGATGAGGTAAAGCACTTTGAAATGCCTTGCTGCTGAAATGTGCTATACAAATAAAATTTGATTTGATTTGATTTTATGTGTGTTCCTTGAACGTGCCCTTTGCGAGGCACTATTTTTATTTGGCTCAGCAGCATTACGCATCAGGCTCAGCAGCATTACGGATCAGTCATCTGTGCCTCAGCCCAGCAACATATAATGGGGAGCAAGCCAGGATAGATGTTTTAAGAGGATTTTCAGCTCAAGAAACTGAGACCTTTAGAACTGTTGGCAGGTAACGGTAGCATTGTGCGCCGCTCAAGTGAAACTCTCCCCGACCATCGGACATGAGATCGAAGAGATTTAAGAACAGTTTTTATCCAAGGGGTATAAGAAAATTTTTTTGAGTCCCCACAATGGAGCTGGAATCTCTGCGAGACAAAGTCACAGCTGTGCTTTGACAGTTGGAGGTGTTGGAGGTCAGACTATAACAGGGGTGGGCAATCCTGGTCCTCGAGGGCCGGTGTCCTGCAACTCTTAGATGTCTCCCTGGTCCAACACACCTGAATCCAAGAGCTGAATCACCTGCTAAATGCAGTCAAGTTCTCCAGAGTCCTGCTAATGACCTCATTATTTGACTCAGGTGTGTTGATTTAGAGGTACATCTAAAAGTTGCAGGAGACCGGCCCTCAAGGACCAGGAGTGCCCACCCCTGGACTATAAGCTCCACTACTTTGAAGCTCATAGTCTGACCTCCAACACCTCCTCCTGGCTATTGGAGGTCAGTTACCAACTGAAATGCTTTGCTACAAAGGAAGAGCCCACAAAAGGCAATGCCAGATGCCAGCTGATGAAAGTTGTAGAAAATAAGCTGGATGAAGTTGGAAGCAGCTACACACCAAATGATGCTTTGCAGTTTGTAAAATAACTTTTATAGGTTCTGGGCCGACTGGAAGCTTAAGAGGAGTGTTGTGGAATTCCTCGCTTGTTCGACACAAGTGACAAACATGAAGAGCTGCAAGAAGAGATCAAAGCCATAGCGGAGAAACTCAGACTAACAGAAGCCACTATCAGCTTTGGGCTGAGCTCATCAGGAAAAGTACAGAAGGTGACTATTCGCCATGAGTTTCGTATCTGTGTTCAAATAGGAGGGAGTGGGCAGGGTGATCGGCTGTCCTACGCTAGCCTGCTGCACTAGATAGAAAATGGACTCTGCAAAGTCCGTAGTGAGCTAGAAGTTATTGAAGCAATGATGAGAGCCCTGGTCTCAAGCTGCCTGGTATGCTGGAAATAAAGACTGAGTTGATGCTCCAACAGCTAGACAATATTAAAAGGACATTACAGAGAAGATGACACATCTGACTTGTACCAAAAACTGTTTAATCTTTCCCAGGACCCAAAAGAGTTGGCTCAAGACTTCTTATTCAGGACGACTGAGCTTAAAGGCAGGTTTCTATATGCATCCAAGAATGAAGAAGTGGAAGACTACAGCATGTACCCGGTAAACACAATGTTTTTAGGATCAGAGGGTACAGGACTGCAAAATGATAACATCAAATTTCAATCAAGACACTTGATGATCCAGATGTTACTGATGAAACACTGATTGAGAAACTTAATGAAGCTGCCACCTCGAGACAGAGCGGCTAAATAAACTAAAAAGAAACAGTCAGAAAACAACAAGGATCAGCAAGCTGCTCACTGAAGATGAACCACACAGCAGATCTCAGACCAAGGATGACAAGACAACAACTCCTGCTCCACTTGAAATGCACGCCTTGGTGAACAAACTGAGAAACGAGGTTGCAGAGGTAAAGCAGATGTTCTTCGCTTCCCTGAACATCAGTAAGAGGCATGCTACAAAGAGGGGGTACCCAGAGAAGGGGGGGTACCCAGAGAGGGGGGGTACCCAGAGAAGGAGATGACTGCACCCATTGCTTCAAATGTGGCCAGCCGGGTCACATCGCCAGAGGACGCCGAGCTCCACATCAGCAGCAGGAAAACGACGGAGGGCTACTGCCATGGGACCAGCACTGGCCCGGCCACCACACGAGGAGTCCTGCCACTGCCTTTTCTCCCACCGTGAAGAATCAGTTGACACTCCACTCCAGAGGTGTTCAGGTTGCTCAGCTGCCATGTATTGCTCCAAAGCATGTCACACACAACACTGGCACAAACATAACCACACATGTAAAGCTGAGACTAGCTGAACAACATCTGGGAAAAAAAAAAAAAGAAAAGTTTGGACATTTTCTCAGATAAACAGGGCAAGAAATTAGTAAAACTAATTGGTAGGCATAAAATGGTGAGCTGAATTTTTGACAATCTACCAGTTGTAGCGCTGTGGGACACTGGTGCACAGGCTACAGTGATAAATGACAATTGGAGGGAGGAGCACTTACCTCACACCTCTATCTGGGGTATAGATGAGCTCTTAGGATCAGAACCATTAAATGGGCTTGCTGGTGCTAATCAAACAGATATACCATTTATAGGGTGGATTCCAGGACGGAGTCAAGGCTTTAATGAAACTCTTAACAATTTGCTGTCGAACTAACATCCAAACTGGCAAGAACACCATAATGTTGTTTTGTCCTACCTTGAACACCATAATCCCAGAAGGACTTCGTATGCAAGAGGTACTGTTTAAAGTGAAAAGGGGCAACTTAGCCATGGTCCCAGTGTCTGTCACCAACACCACAGGTCATAATGCAACTTCAAAACCACGTCTCATTCTGGGCCACATTGAGGCGTTAAAAGCAATATATCCAGCTGCTTTGCAACCTGCAGAGAACCAACAAACTAACAACTTGACAAACAACATGACAAGTGATGCAGATGTTAAAGTTTCATTACCTGCCATTAGTGACACGTGTGATATTTGGGATCCTCCTGTATAGATAGATCATTTAACTGGTGAGCAGTAGCTTGTAGTGAAAACAATGCTCAGGGAGGAGTGTAAAAGCTTTTGACAAAGATGAAAATTATGTTGATTGTATTCCTAGTCTTCGCATGCACATTACTTTCAAAAATCAGAGACCAGTTCAAATGACCTACATTAGTGTGCTTAAACCACTCAAGAAGTGAAAACATACCTGTAGGGCATGATTAACAGGCAGAGTTACAAAATCAAAGTCATCCTTTTCTCCGCCGAAAGTCTGTGAGGAAAAAGTCAGGCAAGCTCAGACTTTGTAGATTATTGAGAACTTAATCGCAAATGAGTACCTGACAGACAGCCTATTCCCAGAATACAAGACATACTGGACAGCCTTACAGGTAGCTCCTGGTTTACATTATTGGACCAGGGAAAAGCTTATCATCATGGGTTTTTAGATGAGGATAGCCAGCCACTCACAGCATTTTCACTCCACGGGGTTTATACCAATAGTCCATTGGCATAATGGACAAGAATGGGATTACTAAGTTCAGCCCCAGCAGAATTTCAGAGAAGCATGGAGGAGTGTTTGTGGGGTTTGCGTGATGATGTCGCCTACCTTACCTTGATGACAATGTCTGTTCACAAACAGACTTAAACATGCAGTGAATAAATTCATTTTCAGTTTTTTGCACCAAAGAGTTAAGAATAAACACTGAGGCTCTTTAAATGTGTATATATTTGAAATTTGAAATTGACCTTTGTGACTGCATACAAAATAGACCAGCAAATATTGCAGTAAGTATATTGTGAGGGAACGCAAAACTTATTGTGAGTTAACGCAAAAAAAATGTTTTCCCCATTTCCCCTGGGGGGGCTCTGTACTTTATCACTTTGTTGTGTTTATTAGAGATTGTTTTGGTAGTACAGCGATGCTATGTCTTTTTTGTCCCTTACAGAGGAACAGGCCTTCAGAAAGAGGCGGCTTTGTATCAAGTTTATTCCGAGAGATTCAACAGAGGCAGCTATCTGTGACATCCGTATCTTGGGACGAACCAAACAGGCCCCTCCTCAGTACACCTTTATTGGGTGAGCAATCTGATATCAGTTGTCAACTTTTGGGCAACAAGTTATCAAAAAAAAAAGTCTGGGCTAATGTATTGTTTACCACACAAATATTTAGACAGGATATGTTGTTTTGTGATGGCTGCACAGTGGCGCAGTGGGTAGCGCTGTTGCCTGGGTTCGATTCCCGGCCCGGGGTCTTTCTGCACGGAGTTTGCATGTTCTCCCTGTGCGTGCGTGGGTTCTCTCCGGGTACTCCGGCTTCCTCCCACAGTCCAAAAACATGACTGTCAGGTTGATTGGGCTTTCCAGATTCTCCTTAGGTGTGAGTGTGTGGTTGTTTGTCCTGTTTGTCTTTGTGTTGCCCTGCAAAAGACTGGCGACCTGTCCAGGGTGTACCCCGCCTCTCGCCCGGAACGCAGCTGGAGATAGGCACCAGCACCTCCCGACCCCGTTAGGGAGAAGGGTGACCGGAAAATGGATGGATGGATGTTGTATTGTAGCTGATGAGTTGTCACACTCAGAGTTCTGGTAGGAGTGAATGTATAAAGCTGTCTGTAACTGCAGCACCCATCAACTGTATGTTTTGTTGGTGTCAATGTTTTGTATGTGCAACAGAATATCCTGCAGTTAACATTTTATAGTCACATAAAATATGAGAAACTTTGAAATTGCATTGCCATTGTTGGTCACATCAGGGACATTTGTAAGTTGTTTTTAGTATCCTAAAAATATCAGAAACTTTAGATGTGAGATCTAAAAAATACTAGAAAATTGGTGTGTTCTTATGTGTAACTTTGACACATTTACTGATCCTTTGTAATCGGTGTTGTAAAAATATTATGTCCCTGAGCTGCTCCAGGTTAAATCATTTAAAAGCTACACAGTGTAAAAGGGCATGCTCAGGCTGTCTCTGGGATAGCAAACAGGACCTGGGGGAAGTTCTTCAAATGTAATAAAATTGGTTTCAGATGTTTGTGCTACGTTTGTGCTGGGTTGTGCAGCAAAAATTTTCAGTTATGCCGCTATCATTTTAAAGATATTAGGAAATGTTTCCAGAGGTCATGACAGGTCAACTAATCCACCACCTTCTTCAAATCAGACAACAATTGGTGTCAAACAACTTCACTATGTTTGTGCAGCAAAGATTTTCATGTTCTTCTGGGGATTTCAGAGATCAACCACCCCTTTTGCTTCCCAGTCACATTTGCAAAAATAAATACATTTGGTGTCATTAAACTCGGCAAAGTCTGTCCTGGTTTGTGCAGCAAAAGTTTTTGTTTGTGCCAGTATCATTTTAAAGATAATAAAAAGTGTCCAGAGATCATCAAAGGTCAAGGAAAATTTATTCATGTTGGAACTGTGAATTTCATTTACAAATGCAAGTTTGTGCTGGTGTGACCAACCAGCACAAACTTAGCCGAGTTGATTGACACAAAATTTGTTTATTTTATTTATTTGTTCATTTTGGAAATGTAAGCAGAGGTTGGAGATGGTCAACCTTAGATGACCTCTGTTGAGCCCTAGAAACATTTTTATTATTATCTTTAAAATGATATCGGGAAAAACAAAAACAAATTATTTTGCTGAACAAACTTAGTGGAGTTGATTTACAGCAAATTTGTTTGAATTCATAAATGAAAGGGGCAGGGGGCTATTTGACCTTTTATGACTTTTCATGACTTCTGGAAACATTTCTTCATATCTTCTTAAGGATAGCGTCACAAATAAAAAATTTTGCTGGACAAAAATAGCACCAACGTAGCAGAAACATTTAAGACCAATTATGTTAGATTTGAAGAAGGTGATTGGGGCAACTTTACTCAAGTAGAAACAGGGACAGTAACTAGAGACTTTTCAGCTTATTAAAAATCCAAATAATGTTAGTAAAACTTGATTTCATTTCTTTATACTATGATGTAATCTTGACACAATATTGGTGCTGAAAAGTGTAATTTTAGTATCAGTTGAGATTAACCCACATTTTCATCTTTTTTCTTTCCATTGTCTTGGTGTCCCCATTGTTCATATTCACTAAAATCTACATTTAGTTATGAAAAAAAAGGCAGCAGAGATCTGTCCATTTGGGCAAATATTTTTTACCAAATAGGGTTTGAATTTATAACAACTGAAAAATATTCTCCTGAAAACTAGTAACTCTGTGATTGTAATGGCAGTTGCTATTTAACATATTCAACTTACCTACTATGGAGCAGTTCATTTAAATTTCTATTTTTGGTAATTTAGAGTTTTGTTGTGTGGGCTATTTAATTAGATAAGTTTTTTCTTCTGTTGTTTCTCTGTGTTCCATTTGATTGCAGGGAACTCAACAACATGGGAATCTGGTATCGCATGGGGAACGTTGATCGTGCTCAAGACCCGATGCACACACCAACAACCATCAATGTCCAAAATGCAAATTCCTCCACTGTACCAGTCTCAGCTGCTCCTATTCCCAAGTATGTCCAGTGAACTCAGGGTTTCTCCCAGAAAACATGTTAAGTAGGGCAGTTAAGGCAGTTCACAATGCTTAAAACAAAACAGGTGATTTTGTTTTAAAAAAGTTGCTAGTAAACAGGAAATGTGAAAATAAGATTAGGTAATTATGTGTTATTTCAAGACTTTATTGACAATTCTCAAAACACTAAATATATAACAAAAAGAATACAATTAATTAAGCTAAATACCAAATTCAAGTATGTATTGTATTGTATTAAATATTCTTGTGTTTTACTAAATCCTAGAGTTCTTTTAAAGACACACTGGCTCTTACTAAAAATATTTTTAAAAATCTACAATTTTCTGAAAATGAGCCCTTATAGGTGATGGATGTGACTGCTGACTAAACAGATAATGCTCCAGGAATCACTAAGCCTGGCTGTTAGCCTGATGTGGAGCAGGCTAGCTACACACGATAAATTGCCTTGGTAACTTATGTGTTGTCACTTTTGTGACCCTGAATCAAGGCTTAATTAAGCCAGGATATCTGGAAAATCCCAGCTTAATCTGCTTTCCTGGAAACAGCCCTCAGGAAGGCAAACTGCTTTGGTTATTTTTGCAGGCATATTTCCATGACCCTACCAGCTAGCTTCAGAGGAAAGACCACCACCAGACCAGACTATGAGCACCAGAACTCCAATCTGTATGCTATCTCAGGTCTGTAAGACTTTCTTCTTTTT
Source organism: Poeciliopsis gracilis (assembly GCA_911649635.1). Classification (NCBI taxonomy): domain Eukaryota; kingdom Metazoa; phylum Chordata; class Actinopteri; order Cyprinodontiformes; family Poeciliidae; genus Poeciliopsis; species Poeciliopsis gracilis. Next base: position 28,162 of record CAJVRI010000341.1, read on the forward strand.
AAAAAAAATATATTTAAGTCCAAATTATTTTTCTGGATTAAAATTGTAATCAGGGAATAGTTTGATTCATTCCATGATTTTAGAATCTTTGTCTACACTAGCCCTGGCCAAAGAGTTTAGCTGGGAGGCATTGGCTTCTTTTAGAGGTGCAGCCTAAACAAGCTTTTACTTTGATATAAATACATAAACACCCCTGTAAATAACCTTGCAGATATAATATTCATTGTTAACACGTTGCAACATGTTAACAATGGCTTTATTAATACAAAATAAACAATAAGGATGTAAATAGGTACATGTATAAAATGTTGAGTAATTATTCTGTTGTTGAGTTCTGTTCATACGTTGCAGAACTCTAATGTTTCCAAGATGTGAAATCTATTTCTTTAGTTTTCCTCAAAAAGTTACTCAAGTAAATCTAACCAGTATTACGGGCTTTTGAACATGAATAACAACAATATTAGTTTCCTGTACTTATTAACAAGCTTTAGTTGATATATTGGCATTAGCTAGTTATTGCATAACAAACATTATCTGTATCCAGCAGCATTACTCAGCTATTAATGGTTAGTTTGGGTGAAAAAAAAAAAAGCAAAGTTCGCTGCCTTTTGCTGGTTTGCTGCCATGATTCTAATGCACCTACACAGCTCTGAACAGCAGCAGCATATTTCTCTTGCTGCAGCACAGGTGTAAAACCGGCACAAGCATCTTAGCACTCATGTTGCGTTTAAAGGTGGCTTGGAAAAACACATTGCAACATGTTAACAATGGATTGAACTGTTCTAACAGCTAAAAAAAGGTTGTGGTACAGAGGGCACAGATATGGAAAGTGCGGGACCCTCTACTGTATCAAATCGAGATGGAAAGAGAGAAAGTTGGCCACTCTGATAAAAGGGAAGAAAACAGCTTCCAGTTCCAGGAGTGGGGCACAGCTACCTCGGTGGGTGGACAATGGCCCATGCCGCCGGGCCTGGTTTAGATATATAGTAGAGGTCAGTATTCAGTTGTCACTGAATACTGTTTGTTTCATTAGTTTGTATTATTATGAGTGACATTTTTTTTAAATTAAAATGTTTGAGACAGTACTAATACTAGCTCTGGAGTGTTTGACATATCATAAAACATTCTTTAGTAATTAAATTTTGAAGAACAAAAGTCATTCTATTGTATAATTTCTAGCTTGAGCCATCTCTTTGTTATGGCTGTAAAAGCTGCAGGTTTGTAAGAATTTTCTCTTTTTCAGCTATGGATGGAGTGCCTTTTATGATTTCTGAGAAGTTTGCCTGCACCTCTCCTGAAGTAAGTAGTTAGAGCTGAAAAATCTCGGTGACAAGTTGATTTATGGATACCGGGTTCTGTACATCTTTAGCGATGAACCGAAACATGAGCTTTAAAAATGTCGTTCTAAGTTTTAGTACAGAATGTGTTCAACAAGGTCTACCTGTGAAACTGCCACATGCCAAAACATGTTAAGGACATTATGATGTGGGGAAAATGGGAGAAGGATTGTGTGATGCTGCTGACATCTGTATTAAATTCATTGTTTAATGGATTAAAAAGATATTTGGCTAGGAAAGGCATGAAGTGAAACATTGGGATAGAGCTGTTGTGTCTAACGAGCCTCCTGTCTCCTGCTCCAGCTGCAGCAGGTGGATCTGATGGGCATTACTATCAAGTCTCTAGCTGAGATTGAAAAAGAGGTGAGGAAAGAAACGATTTCTTAATTTCAGAGTGAATAAATCTTCACTATTCACTCTGAAATAATGAAGAAATAATAATGAAAAGTGAATAAGTCTTCATTACTTATTCACTTTTCATTATTCACTGTATTGAAATAATGCTGTGTCCAACACTAAACTCTTGCATTTTCTATTATTTTATTGTATTTATCTTAATTTTTAGCACATTTTCACATATTTCTTGACAATGGTATCACAAGAAATGTATTTAAAACAGACATAAAATACAAAATAGCAGATCAGCCTCTGTGGGCAGAAACCTGCAGCATATAATCCAGAGATCTTTCACTTCATTTGCTTAGAGGATTTCTTCTGTACTTAGGCTCTTAGGGGACATAGGAAAAATCTATTCCGTTGAGTGTTCTCGCAAAAGTATTGTGTTCCTTCGCAATAAATTAGCAAATATACACTGGTCTGTTCTACATACAGTAACAGTGATAAATGTCAGTTTAAAATTAAATACATATTTAAAGAGCCTAGTGAAAACATTCTTAAGTCTATGGTACAACAAAACATTGAAAATCAATCTCCATGTTCATGTTTGTGCAAGTTTGAGATGGGGCTCCACATGAAAATGGCTCATTATTAACCATTCAGGCTACCAAGATGAAAAAGACACAATTAAAACTATCAGATTACATTTCTGCCAATACTCAAAAAGATTGAGAATTGGCAGAAAATACTCAATATATAGAAAATACTCATCCAAATAGTTTGGATGTATATTTTCTGTCTGTCCTTCTTTGGGAAAGTTTTAGTTAATGTCTTAAAAGGGATGGAAAGAGATGACAAGCCTGTTTTACTTTTGCTTCTTGCACATAGATTGGTGGTGCATTATTATCCTCAAGAAAAACATAAATCTGCAGATATCTCAGAAATAAGATATTAACTTATGTGGAAAAACCTCACAAAAGTCTTATATTGCAGCCAAACGACTTAATTATGCAGAATAAATGGACAAGTACATGATTGCAAGCGAACACAAACATTTTATCAGTGAACACAAAAGAGTAAAAATCTCCCACCGCTCCTTGGGCGTTCCATACCTTAGAAACGTCTAGAATAGGTGACAGTTTATAGTGACTCTAAACACTCATCTTTTAGTCCTTATTTATTATATACAGTGCTTTGCAAAAGTATTCAGCCCTCTTGAACTTTTCAACCTTTTGCCATTTTTCAGGCTTCAAACATAAAGATCTATTGATCATTGTTGATTTGTTGTTTATTTTGTGAAGCATCAACAAGTTGAACACAATTATGAGGTGGAATGAAATTTATTGGATATTTTAAACATTTTTAACAAATTAAAAACTGCAAAGTGGGGCTTGCAATATTATTCGGCCCCCTTGCATTGATACTTTGTAGCGCCACCTTTTGCTGTGATTACTGCTGCAAGTCACTTGGGGTATGTCTCATCAGTTTTGCACATCGAGAAACTGAAATTCTTGCCTATTCTTCCTTGCAAAACAGCTGGAGCTCAGCGAGGTTGGATGGAGAGCGCTTGTGAACAGCAATTTTTAGCTCTTTCCACAGATTCTTGATTGGATTCAAGTCTGTACTTTGTCTTGTACCATTCCATTGTAGGTTTTGCTTTATGTTTGGGATCATTGTCTTGTTGGAAGAAAAATCTCTGTCCCAGTCTCAGGTCTTTTGCAGACTCCAACAGGTTTTCTTCCAGAATGGTTCTGTATTTGGCTTTATTCATCTTCCCATCAATCCGTGGTGAAGAAAAGCAGGCCCAACCCATGATGCTTCCACCACCATGTTTGACAGTGGGGATGGTGTGTTAAGAGTGAACTGTGTTGCTTTAATGCCAAACATATCATTTTGCATTGAGGCCAAACAATTTTGGTTTCATCTGACCAGAGTGCCTTCTTCCACATGTTTGGTGTGGAAGAAGGGATAGCCCTCTAAACCTTCTTGGTGGATTTGCAGTGGTCTGGAACTCCTTCCATTTCAATAAGATCGCTTGCTCAGTGCTCCTTGAGATGTTTAAAGTTTGTGAAATCTTTTTGTATCCAAATCCAGCTTTAAGACTCTGAAGGGGCCGACCAGCTCTCTCTCTCTCTCTCTCTCTCTCTCACCATGATTTCAGCCCAAAAAATGACTCCACCACCTCCTTTCTGACGTCACAACCATGTGGTGGCCATCCACCACCAATTCCCTACTGTGTCCATCTGGACCATCCAGGGTTAACAGCAGCCATGAGTGAATTAGTCTGTTTGAAAGTTAATCTTCATGTACGGCTGGGCCCACCGCGACCGTTTCTGCTTGTGAGCTGATTAGGGGCCCAATAGTACGTTCATGGAACGCAAGCTTTTGGAGGATTCTCCGCCTTGAGGTTTCAGAGGGACCAGCAGCTTCAAATATCTGTTTGCTGCTTTGTAAGGGCATTTTAACAGCTCTCTTAATCTGATGAATTTGTCTAACAGAAACCTTTTCTAGGGCTGAGATTTAAGGGTTTTAACTCTGCCGATGTCCATTATGTATCTTTTTTGGGCAGCCTACAGTCCCTTCATTTGATTGACACCCCATTCAACAAATAATGTTATGGTATGGCTTTTTCAGAGCCAATAATATCCAGAGACCTTTTTTTTCTTTTTTTTTCTCCGAAGAGTTTTTGCGGCGCTAGTGGCTTGTATTTTTGACAGTAGGCAGACAGGAAAGAGGGCGAGGAGAATTTAACTACATGAAGCAAAAGTCACCGGGACCAGGAGTCAAACCTGCGACGTCCGCGTCAAGGACCAAGGCCTCCAAATGTGGGCCATGCTAACCACCACCACATCCATCCATCCATCCATCCATTTTCCGTCACCCTTCTCCCTAACGGGGTCGGGAGTTGCTGGTGCCTATCTCCAGCTGCGTTCCGGGCGAGAGGCGGGGTACACCCTGGACAGGTCGCCAGTCTGTCGCAGACCACCACCACAGCACGCCCCATATCCAGAGACTTGAGATCGTTCTGACATGCCTGTATTCTTTCTGGAATATTTCTGAGTGGTTAACTCAGAAATATTAGTAGATATTGGTGGACTTGCAGTGGTCTGATACTCCTTCCATTTCAATATGATGGTTTGCTCAGTGCTACTTGAGATGTGTAAAGCTTGGGAAATCTTTTTGTATCCAAAGCTTTAAACGTCTCCACAACAGCATCTCAAACCTGCCCGGTGTGTTCCTTGGGCTTCATGATGTTCTCTGTGCTTTAAACACAACTCTGAGACTAGCACAGAGCAGGTGCATTTATACAGGACTTGATTATACATAGGTGGATTCTGTTTATCATCATCAGTTACTTAGGACAACATTGGATCATCCAGAGGTCCTCACTGAACTTCTGGAGCTGCACTGAAAGTAAAGGGGCCGAATAATATTGCAGGCCCCATTTTGCAATTTATTTGTTGAAAAAAGTTTAAAATATCCAATAAATTTTGCTCCATCTCATGAACGATGAGATGGAACACAATATTTTGTGTTTATTCTTCACAAAATAATAAAAATTGTAGATCCTTGAAGCCTGAAAAGCGGCAAAAGGTTGAAAAGTTCAAGGTGGCCGAATACTTTCACAAGGTACTGTATGTACATGACATCAGAAATACAGATATTTGCAACTCTAAGGACATATCACAGACATGTTAAATATGCTTAGATGCCATTATTTGATGGTATTTTTTAAGTAAATTGAATATCTGCTATCAAATAGTGTAATCTCTCTGTTTTTGCTTAATGGTGCCCATTGTGTCCAGATGTGAGGATTAATAAATCTCCCTTGTAGTTACACATTATGTCCACAAGATGCCACTTTAGTAGTACCAACACTCACAAAAAAACTAAACCAAAATTTATTTACCACATGTAATTGTCTAATTGATATGTTGTTGACCAATACTGACACATTTTTGGAGGTAAAACATTTTCTTTTCTTTTTTCTTTTTTCTTTTTCTTATCTTTTAGTATGATTACAGCTTCCGCACTGAGCACAGTGCAGCAGCTCGCCTACCTCCCAGTCCAACACGAACCTCCTTGAGCTCTGAAGCCTGATGCTCCAGTCCTTAGCAACTCTCTAGGCAATAAATCTCAGCAAGAGAGACACAGCTACTGAATACCTGCCCGCACCAAACAGTGAACCACCAACCTCTCTAGGGCGAAGCTGGAGCCAAGCATACAACACAGAGGAGCTGGCTGTTAAAAGGACTGAGATTATGGATTTATTTTGCTACAAATGTAGGAGAATCTCAGTCGTACACATTACATCCAAAACAAAGGATGTTTTATAAACATGGTGAAAGGATCCCAAATAGTGATGGAGAACGTCTGTTGAGCTTTTATTATTTTCTAAAAGCAGATGCGCCAACTTCTAAAGTACCTGCTGCTGTGTTCTGAATCAACGCATCAAAAGGGAAGTTCAAGTTTTTCTGGTCTGTATAGGAAAATACATTGTCCTCTTCTTGTTACTGTTGTATACTGGTTTGACTGTAAGTGCACTTTGTGTTTGGGGCTTTTGGTGTGCTTCCGTTTTGCCTGCGATATCTTGTAACCACTTTCAATATTTTTTACTTGAGCCAACATCTTGTGAGCCACTGTTACAGTTTGCTAACTCCTACCATGGCTTCCACTGCTAAGTTACCAAAACCACTACGAAGTCTCAGCTAAATTGGCTGAATGCTAAATGTGACTGACTATTAACATTAAAGTAAATACATCGCCTTCATACTGTTTTTTCTTCATTCTGTAGGAAAAAAATATAGCATTTTTGTTTTACAGGTTAAACAACTTCCTGAATTGATTTCAACCGCTGATTTCAATGTATTACAGTACGTCTCTAAACGGTTAAAAATACTTTTCAGAATATGTATTTTTAATTGTTTCTTAAAAAAAACAATTGAGTTTATGGCTTCTGTATAGAAAAATACATGCTTCGACTTTGGATTCAGATTCCACCTTCTAAAGCTTATGTTTGTTTATAATCCTCAAATTTCTTACGATCGTCTGTAATATTTATATATGGATCATATCTGATATTATTATAGGAATTTGTAACAACAGCAAGAGGCCAAATGAGTTTTCAGTCATTACTCCCTTATATCAATTACCAACAACATTTAAAGGGGTAGATTCATTCACTGACAGATTTTTTTTATTTAATGTTACAGTCTGCTGCTGCGGGAGACATTTTATTCCTTGTTTTTCAGTTGTCTGTTTAAGCTTTGGATTCTTATGCTCAAGCTTTTATGAGCCCACAGTCACGCTGAATTAGTCTGTGAATATGAGCACTGTATTCACTGTGTTTTGATGTATTTCAACTCCAAGCGTATTGGTAATAACCTGGCAATTTTCTGTTACTTAACTCACTCCAAATACTTAAGTGTTAAATGTTTGGTATTTGCAGTTTTATCAAGTCATACACAGAATAACAATTTTCTACTGTCTGTATAATTTATTAGTTTATTGTGACCATGTTTTCTGTTAGGCTCACTTCTGTTCATTAGAGAAAACAAAACCTAGAAAAAAGCCTTGATTCTGTTGATATTGTTATCAGGATAAAAAAGGCTGTGCTTGCTCTCAGTTAAGATATGTGTTATTTTTTAGATTTAGTGTTCACTTCAAAGACTGGCTAAATAGTTAACAGCTCACTAACTCTGTTTTCAAAGTATTTGTTAGTCTCCTTGCATGGTGACCCAATAAAGCATCAGAAGATTTAGAATATGTTTTAGGGTAATAAAATAAGATTTTGTTCCTCAAACAGATTTTATTCTTTATGTATAAACAAATCAACTTTAGTGGAAATTGTGTTACAAGGATGGTCTATTAAACTGTGATAAACATCAACATATCAAAGGGTTCTTTTTCTTCTCACAAAAGAACAGATAAAGATCTGGTAAACTTTAGCCCTTCATTTCTGTATATTTCAGTTAATATTTTTCATTCTCACCCAAGCAGCCAGACCTTTTCATAATTTTTAGTGTATTCCACATAACTATTGCCAAAATTATTTGCTCACCTGAATTGACTCGCATATGAGCTTAAGTACCATCACTTTCCTAATCCATAGGGTTCAATTTCATGTTGATCCCACTTTGCGGCTAGAAAGGCTTAAACTATTCAGGGAAGGCTGTCCACAAGGACACAGTCAAGGCACAATATATACTTTTTAAGATTACAATTACTGAAAATACTGAGTATGACTAAAAATTCACTAGAGAACAGTGTGTCTCGTGTAACAGAATTAATTTTGTCAGTTCGTCACAAGGCAAGAAATCTATTTCCATTAGTTTCTCAGGAAAGTCTGGATGTAAAATTTGTTGACTCTCCCTGAGTGAAACTCCGAGCGCTTGAGGAAGGGGAGACCTAGAAAACGGCTGGCCGAAATTAGCGTTCATGAATCGGATCAACCTCGAGCTAGACACCGCTCACACCGGATATCGGAAGAACCAAAATCCAAATTGAAAACAACTTTGCTGCGTTTGTTTTAACGGCACAAACCTGCACAAACGGAGCACTAACGAACCAGCCCACTTTGGTTTGTTTTGGAGCAAAATGGGGGATGGTGAACTCTGGATGACCTAAAAAATCATTTTTAATATCTCGGAAACCAAAGCTACACAAACAAACAGTTTAACGGCACAAACCTACACAAACGGAGCACTAACTAATCAGACTGCTGAACTTTTTGACATAGGTGGGGGGTGAGAAACCTGTGCTTCCTATTGGTGGTGATGAACAAGCCCAGGCAAGCAGGCTTTGTTGCAGTCAATCAGTAGGTTGGGTCAAAACACTTCCGTTTCTGTCTCGCTTTTTTGTAACGAGTAAAAAAAAGCTGTATTGAAAATGTATCGGAGTAAAAGTATGCAATTCAGTTCGTAAATCTAGTGACGTAAAAGTGAAAGTTATCAAAAAATTTCATACTCGAGGAAAGTATGAAGTACTCCAAAATATACTTAAGTGAAGTAGTGAAGTATTTTCAGAGGATCACGTGACATTGCTTGGCCAATCAGTGCTGCGGGGAATTTAGTGTGCGGTGGATTTAACATGGGACATGGAATGTTTTAACATGGGATATATGGGTGGATTTAACATGGAGATGTCCAGGAGAACTTAATATTGGACATATGGGAGGATTTAACATGGGATATATGGGGGCATCCAGGAGAACTTCATATGGGACATATGAGAAGATTTAACATGGAGACATCCAGGAGAACTTAATATGACACATGGGCGGATTTAACATGAAATATATGGGAGGATTCAACATGAGGCATTTGGGAGGATTTAAAATGAGACATATGGAAGGATTTAACATGAAATGTATGGGAGGATTTAATATGAGACATATGGGAGGGTTTAACATGAGACATTTGGGAGGATTTAATATTGGAAATATGAGAAGATTTAACATGGGCCAAATGGGAGGGTTAAAAAAATGAGACATTTGGGAGAAATTATCATGGGACATATTGGAAGATTTAATATTGGACATATGAGAAGATTTAACCCCACCTCACCACCACCACCACCACCACCACATGACAGAGTCATTTGGGAGGATTTAAGATGGGACATATGTCTCATGCTAAATACTCCCATATGTCATATTAAGTTCTCCTGGATGTCTCCATGTTAAATCCTCTCAAAGGTCTCATGTGGAATCCTCCCATACGTTCCATGTTAAATCCTCCCATTTGTTTCATTTAAATCCACCCATATGTCCAATATTAAATCCTCCCAAATGACTCATATTAAATATTTTCAGCAAAATATTCAACTTTCAGCTTTATAATATTTTAAACAGCATAGAAATACTGAGAAGCAATAGATTTTGGTGGTTTGAACAGTTCCTGAGTTTTATGAACATAAAGCTGTCTTATTGCCCAGCACGACAAACCGTTTTCAGACGGTGATTTCATAAAGCAGTGCCTCATCAAAGACACAAAGGCACACATAATGTGTCCAACAACAGTGTCTGATTTCAACAATGGGAGCTCATCCAGAAATACAGTCGTGCGGAGAATCGAGGACTTGTCAGCTGCCCTGAAACTTCAGCTGAGAGACAAACTTGTGCTTTTGAGTTTTACTCGATAGAGTGCGATGAGAGCACAGACGCCACAGACACTGCACAACTGTTCATTTTTTTTGCGGGGGAGTCGATGATCATTTTTGCTGTACGGAGGAGCTGCTTGATACTATGAGCCTAAAAGGCACAACGACGGGAAAAGATATTTTTGAAGCTGTGCGGAGTAACAACAGATGGAGCTCCGGCCATGACGGGCAAGCGCAAAGGAATGGTATTGTTGATGTGCGCATTCATTTGCGCACATAGTTGAAGTCTTTTATCAGCCCTGATATATCCCACAAAGTTTAAACCATGAGTGGAAGTGCTTGATTTTGCTCTAATAAAAGCTAATAGTTGAGGCTGTTAGGATGAACTGTATAATCCACCAAGAAGCGCTGTGTGCCAAGACTGTCCTGCTGAGTAATGTGATGAACTGTTATTAAAACTGTCAACATAATTCAAGCTAGAGGAATGACCCACAAAGATTTTCAGGCTTTCCAATCTGACATGGACGCTGAATACGGGGATGTTCTCTACCACTCTGATGTGCTGCTGCAGCGGTTTTATTCGCTGAGATCAGAAAAGTCACATAATAAAAACAGTAACAGGATCACATGATGCAGAGCCATAAACAAACAGCATGAAGTCAAAGTGAGTTAGAGCATTATAGATAATAGAGCTGTCACCATAATTTTTCTTCTAATCCAAAGTTTTCTACATTGTTTCAATGAAAATAAGACAGAAAAATGGGGTGATGTAACACCTGTTCTTTGAGCATTTGTCAACCCTGGCAGTGAAATCAACAAATGGAACTTGACAGTATTTTCTCCATTTGTATTTGTTTTTCAGATTTAGTTTTCACTGATTAATTTCTTAATGTATCCAGGGTAGTTGATTGGACTTCAATTGCAATATTGCTCTGGGTTCCACTTCAATCATTATCAGTGAAAAAAATGCAATAATGTATATTTATCAGCAAAATCTTCAAATCTCAGCTTTATAATCTTTGAAACAACATAGAAATACTGAGAAGCAGTATATTTTGGTGGTTTGAACAGTTCCTGAGTTTTTTTTTCACATAACACTATTTAATGCCAAAAATCGCTTTTTCACAGTGGCGCAGTGGGTAGCGCTGTTGCCTTGCAGCAAGAAGGTCCTGGGTTCGATTCCCGGCCCGGGGTCTTTCTGCACGGAGTTTGCATGTTCTCCCTGTGCATGCGTGGGTTCTCTCCCGGTTCTCCGGCTTCCTCCCACAGTCCAAAAACATGACTGTCAGGTTAATTGGCCTTCCCAGATTCTCCCTAGGTGTGAGTGTGTGTGTGTATGGTTGTTTGTCCTCTTTGTCTCTCTGTGTTGCCCTGCGACAGACTGGCGACCTGTCCAGGGTGTACCCCGCCTCTCGCCCGGAACGCAGCTGGAGATAGGCACCGGCAACTCCCGACCCCGTTAGGGAGAAGGGTGGCGGAAAATGGATGGGATGGATGGATGCCAAAATCGCTTTAACTCAGTGAAATAAGTCAAAAATTCACCACATTGTAATTTTCAGCAAAAACTTCAACTTTCAGCTTTATAAGCTTAGAACTTTAAAAGCTTAGAAACAGCATAGAACTACTGAGAAGCAGTATATTTTGGTGGTTTGAACAGTTCCTGAGTTTTTTTCACATAACACTATTTAATGCCAAAATCGCTTTAACTCAGTGAAATAAGTCAAAAAATGCACCACA